>JAJDFG010000247.1:335000-362500 GCA_021039105.1 Scomber colias
ATCACAGTGTACTGGAGGAAGCTGTCAGGGGTTACAAAAGCTGAAATTTCAGAAGCATGTGCAGTTAAAGGAACCTGCCAGTATCCCTTTAACATGTCAAGTTTGCTGACAAAGTTTGCTGGACCGATTTCATCAATGCAGTCATCAATAAGTGGTAATGGATGTGCATCTGGAACTGTTACCTAGCGGAAATCTGTACAGAATCTCGGACTTCCATCAGACTTTGTATCCAGAAGACAAAGGGAACTCCACGGACTAGAACTTGGTAGTGCAAATCCATTCTGTAGGAGATAGTTTACCTCTTTTTTCATGATTTCCCTCTTAGTGGGATTAATTCGGTATGCATGCTGTTTGATCGGTGCTGGGCTTGTCAGAACAATATCATGAGTGATGACGGAAGTTTGGGAGGGAATGTCATTGAACAGATTTGGGAAATCACAGAGAAGTTTCTCAACATCACAATGCTCTGGTCATCAGAGAGATGAAACAAGTAGTGGCACAAATCAGACAATATCTCAGTATTACTGAGCCTCGCCCCCTGTGGGGTAGCACTATGCATCACCAACTCATCATCGTCATCATCATGAGAGCTCACCTTCGAGATGGAAGCCATAGGTGAGATGGCAGTCTGCACATCTTGAGCTGTGGATGGCCCATTCTGATTCTCTCTGGAGCAGTACCGCTTCATCATGTTGACATGACACATTCTGGACCTCCAGGGGTTTTGATGACATAGTTCGTGTCACTGAGTTTTTTCTCTACAACATAGGGACCAGAAAATTTAGTTGAGAGGGTAGAACCAGAAACAGGCAAGAGAATCAGAATCAGAACTGTCACCTGGTTGAAATGAGTGTGTAGTCGCTCTCTGCTCATAATGTTTCTTCATCTTGACTTGAATAGAGGTCAGGGCTTCTCTAGCCAAAGAGCAGGCTAGCTGGAGGCGATCCTGGAGCTTGGTAACATATTCTGAAATACGTGTGACTCCTTTTTCTGGTGTAACCAGATGCTCCTTAAGGACCTTTAAAGGACCCCGGACCTCATGTCCAAACACTAGCTCAGCGGGACTGAAACCTAGTGACTCCTGTACAGCCTCATGGGCGGCAAACAAAACAAATGGGACGCCATCATCCCAATCCTTCTGAGACTCATGGCAGTGTTTGCGCAACATGGATTTCATGGTCTGGTGAATTCTTTCAAGTGCCCCCTGACTTTCAGGATGGTAAGGACTAGACGTTACATGGTCGATGCCTAAAGTTTTAAGTGCCTGGGCAAACACCTTGGATTTCAAATTGGTGCCTTGATCTGACTGGACTACCCTAGGCAGACCAAACACTGTGAAAAACTTTACCAAAGCCTTGGTGACAACTGGTGCCATTATTCTCCGGAGTGGGATGGCTTCTGGGAACCTGGTGGAAGAGGTGCAGGAGGGATAACTTGGTTTGGTTTCCCCGTAACTTGACACACATGACAAGTACGACAATGACGAACAACATCAGATTTGAGTCCTGGCCAAAAGAAATGTTTAAGGACTCTGTTGTAGGTTTTGGTTACCCCCATGTGTCCTGACCACGGGTGGTCATGAGCTAAGGACAGCACCTGCAAACGATATGCCATAGGCACAACGACCTGGTATGTTGCACTCCAGTTTGCATCTTCCTCTGAACCATCACCAACCCAGCGACACATCAACAGGCCATCATTATAAACATAGGCCACTTTCTTCATCTTGGCCTCCTCATGGCTGAGAACAGAAGAACAACATGTTGAAAGTGTGCTATCACCTTGCTGTGCTGCAATGAATTCCTCTCGGGTGGCTGGTAGGTCCGTAACTTCCGAACTGGAAGAGGATGACCTTGCATCAGCAGGTTTGACCTTTACCTTATTTTCGGACTCAGGTATCACAGCATCAGGATCCTGCTCAAGAAACATAAAAGAGTCAGACAAGTCATCATATTTTTTTGACTGGGCTCTGGTTACCACACAAGCAGGAAAAATATCAGATTTCTGGGTTGTGTTGTCAGACTCGAGGTTCAGATCTGGTCTGTCTAGTACCTCGGGGGTCGGCACAACCTTGTCTCCAGCTATGTCATTGCCAAGAATGAAATCAACACCTTTAATGGACAAGGCAGGAAGAACAGCCACTTTAAATAATCCACTGACCAGGGGAGACTGAAGATGAACTTTGTGGAGGGGAGCAAGTATGAAACCCATCTCAACACCCTGGACAACTGCACTTGAGTGACATGATGATTCGGATGTTAAAGGTAAAATGCCCTCTAGAATAATGGACTGGGCGCCTCCTGAATCCCTATGGACGGTTACGGTTGATCTGTTGGATCCCCAGTTAGTGAAACAAAGCCTTCTGAAATAAAGGGTCTAAAACAGGGATCAGGTTGATCATCTTCAGCATCATCTTGTGACACTTCGATGCCTGGAAGGGGAACAGTCTTAATCAGACCCATGCCTTTTGGTTGGGAGGAGCTAGAGGGAAACTGTTGTTTACACTTTAGAGAAAGACAATCAGCAATAACATGACCCTTCCTATGACAGTAGAAGCATTCACAAGTGTCACGTGGGCGGGACTGTGGTGCCTTTTTAAAGGGGCAAGACATTGAGGTTCTGTCAGGGTGGTAAGATGACAAACACATTTTTATGTGTTAGAAGCAGCTGCTTTAGTAGTCACTTTTCGTTCATTTAAGAAAATCACCATCTTCTCAGGCAAAGCATTCTTAAAGTCTTCTAACAACATCAGCTCGCGAAGGGATTCAAAACTGTTCTTGACATCATTAGCACTGCACCATTTGTCAAAAAGAACCCCCTTTTCTCGTGCAAATTCCACAAAGGTTTGACCACTTGACTTTTTATGATTTCTAAATTTCTGCCTGTAAGCCTCTGGCACCAGCTCATAGGCACGCAAAATTGACTCCTTCAGCACATCATATTTCAAGCTGTTTTCTAAAGAAAGAGATGACACAACCTCCTGTGCTTTACCGACCAACTTGGTTTCCTGAACAAACAACATAGAAAAGACAGAGAAAAGAGTTATACCTCATTATATATGGGAGGAGGGACTGGCAATCTTACAAATAGCTGATTTCACAAAAACTTTGTGAAATCTGCTTATTTTTACTGGCTCATAGGAGCTCCAGTACAATGTGGTGTGATTAAAGCAGCCAGTAATATTCTTTAGGTGGGACACTATTTTTATTTTTATTTATTTATTTAATGTTTACATCTGTTTATATGAATAATGTGGTAAATGATTTAGAAGTTATAGTCCAACATAACTATATAATAAAATATCTTCATTAAGTCAAACCACATTTTTATCATATTTTTTATAACACAACATTTTCCAGCCATTACATTTACATTTTGCTCAGTATTCTGATTTGTATCTACAGGGGAAAATGCAGCATGTAATTCAGTTGTACAGTTTTTAATTTGACCTCCTTGATATCAGCCTCAGTTTACTGTTAACTTTCCTATAGCCACATTAGAGGTGAATTTACTTACAGTACTCCAAATACAATACCAATTTTTCTTACTGCTGCTGCTTCAGATTAAAAGTGTTCAACTGGTGAAATATATGCTGATTTTGATAGTAAAGCAGCAAAGGAAATGCATTGTATTTGTCACCATAGTTACCACCAAAAGTGATAGTTGATTATAAATGTGTCTAAAATGAATCAGTAGGTTTCCTTAAAATGCAGTCAGTTTTGTTGGTTGTTCTACAAACAGATACCCAGTTGCCTGTTTTAGCTGCCCAATAAGTGTTTGCTGTATTATTAAATTGCACTCGCCAAATTAACCAGGACTGAAATCTTAAGGATTACAACATAGCACATTTTTCCTTGCACATTGTTCCATATGATGAATTTTTGAACTTTATGTGCAGAATGATGTATGAGTTAGATGGCTGTTTTCACATTAATTTGCTGAAGGATGAAAGTTTGTCTGTATTCACCCTAAAAATTTCCAATTTGTGATATCACAAATTAGTTAGTACTGAGTGGTGGTCCAGTATGCAATAAACACAGGTGTTACGTGAAAATGTGAAGTCGTCAGTACATTGAGCACAAAGTTTTCAGTGAAATGGAAACATGTGTTCAACAGTTAAGCTTGTGAAATGAATACTACTTGCATATTTATAGATTTAGGTTTTTTTCAATCAGGGAGAATAAGTATTTCAGAATTTGTATAAGGTATTCTGACTTTCTTACGGACTATTTTTGTATGTCTTGAAATATGTACATACTTGCACTTCCAAAAATGTATTTTCTTTATCAAATAATACTAGTTTTACAGCAGAAAACATTGTCTTTTCAATTCCATTTCTTTTCAGATACGTGCAACATTTAGCTCACCTTGGTGGTGAACCTCTTGTGGCAAAGAGAAAGAACTACACTGTATAAAGTTAAGTTTGAACCTATGGTTTGAACCCACAGTGAAAACCCATTTAAATCTGGCCTTTTTCAGAGCAAAATCGATAAAAATGATTATTCCACCTTCCACCACTATGGTGTCTGTCACCTTTACCAAAATCAGTGAGAATGACCCTGGAGCACAACAACTTCTTGAAGCTGTATGATGGCTCAGATACCTCCTCACTGCCTTTTGGACCTTACTGTGACCTTACTGTATGTAACCCAAAAAGAATCACTACTTTAACTGTAATGTCGCAGACTAAGAAGGATATTCACTTAATCTGCTAGTGGTAGCGGTACATCATTTTGTGTCACTCCAATTTTTTGATTCAGTTTTCACAGCTCAAGATTTAAATGAGCTCACTTTAGATAGATAGATAGATAGATGTAAGGGTTCTGTGTGTGCTGTTTCAGTAGACGGATGCTTTTCATTTCTAATTTCTCGTAATCTTTTCATATTAATTGAGTCAAAGATCTTCCAAATCAACCATCACTACAGTACTGTTGCTTCATTGTCCCATATGTGACCTACTATGTAGAAGTGTGGAGGAACACATAGAAAACAAACACAGATCCAACATCTTCACCCTGTAAAAAAAAAAAAAGTGGAGCCATAAGAATTATGGCACTAAAGTAAAAGCACTAAAGTTTAAGGATCTGGTTTTACTTCAAAACTTTTAATAATATCCAAGGGTTGTTTTAAATGATTTGGTACAGTGTGTCTTTTTGACTTGTTTATTTGAATGTGTTTTGGCTTTAATTTGATCATTGAAAGAATCATATTTAGTTGGTTATTTTACTGTTATTTCTATTTTGGTATGTGTCCTTGTCTATATATTCTACTTTATATAATAAAAAATGAATAAACGAAATAAGAACCTCTGGTCTCCGGCGCTTCAGCAGCGTCCCTGAATGCCTCCAACAGAGTGGATGGACAGCGACACTCAGTGGCTGATTGGATCAACTGCAGCTTGTTTCTATACTTCTGAGCTTCACTGTTTTCATCTCACTCCTGATTTTTATGTGTGTATGAACTTTTAAACTGTCCACAGCAAGATGAGCTGTTATTGTGTGTTATTAATATTGTATATTTCAGTTTAATGACTGTCTTTTAACATGTGAGAAGTAGAGTAACGCATTAAAAGATGTATTGTTGAGTTTTTATTTGACAATCTGTGGAGACTGTTGAAATAAAGCAGCTCTGTACACGAACTGCTCAACAGTGAACAGATACAGTGGAGGATATGGTAAGTGTAGGTGAAATTTTTAATTTGAAAAGTGACTGTGTAATGCTTAAAATGTCTCTGGCAACTGGCTGCTGTACTGCTACTGACACATACAGACACAAACAGAAAGTGTTTTGATCCACAGAAACAATAAAGACAGGAAACATGTTTTTAGGAAGTTTTATTGTAGTTTTTTTTGTTGCTGTTTTTATTAGTTTATTAAAGATATTTGCTTGTGTTAAGTGAGACACTCTATATGCTCTGTAAAGCAACGCTACCGCCACTGAGCTTCACTGTTTCCCCAGTTTGTAATTTGTAACCTCATAAGTTTTTGTAAATAAGTCAGAAAAAAGTCAGAAAATGAGGAACGCTTCACAAATTTGCGTGTCATCATTGCACCTCCGTCGTGTACGTCTTCTCTGTCCCAATTCCTCACACTTTTGACCAATATCTATCTGCTGTCCGTGATCATGTCGAGCTCAGCCAATCAAGTTGCTGTATCTGCAAATCTGAAACTGAGATTTAGAGTACAGACAAACTTTCATGTTATGTTGTAATCCTTAAGATTTCAGTCCTGGTCAATTTGGAAAGTGCAATTTAATAATACAGCAAACACTTATCAGGCAGCTAAAACAGGCAACTGGGTATCTGTTTGCAGAACAACCAACAAAACTGACTGCATTTTACTGTATGTAACCCAAAAAGAATCACTACTTTAACTGTAATGTCGCAGACTTAGAAGGATATTCACTTAATCTGCTAGTGGTAGGGGTACATCATTTCGTGTCACTCCAATTTTTTGATTCAGTTTTCACAGCTCAAGATTTAAATGAGCTCACTTTATTTGATTTGCAGGAAGTGTGGTCAGGCTGTTTTGCTAGATGTTGCACATATCTGAAAAAAAGTAGAATTTCACCCTTTCACCCTTCAGCAAATTAATGTGAAAACAGCCATCTAACTGGCATCATTCTGCATATGAAGTTCAAACATTCAACATATGGAACAATGTGCAAGGAAAAATGTGTTATGTTATAATCCTTACGATTTCAGTCCTGGGATGTATTTCACCAGTTGAACACTTTTAATCTGAAGCAGCAGCAGTAAGAAATATTGGTATTGCATTTGGAGTAAGTAAATTCACCTCTTATGTGGCTATATGAAAGTTAACAGTAAACTGAGGCTGCTATCAAAGAGATCAAATTAAAAACTGTACAACTGAATTACATGCTGCATTTTCCCCTGTAGATACAAATCAAAATACAGGGAAAAATGTAAATGTAATGGCTGAAGATGGAAAAATGTTGTGTTATCAAAAATACTATTAAAAAATGTGGTTTGATTTAATGAAGATATTTTATTATATAGTTATGTTGGACTGTAACTTCAAACTCATTTACAATATTTATATAAACAGATGTAAAAAAAAAAACCCCACATATTTTGAAGCCTGCTTCAAGAGTTGACCCTGGAAGGAGCCTTTTTGACCTGCAGCCAGGGCTGGTTTATGATGCCAGATGCTGATGATGCAGCAGGGCCACAGGGGCTCAACTGCCATTCCATACCTACCTCTGACATCTGCAGCAACATGCACCCCAAATTTACAGGCATCATTTAGAGATCAAAGGCAATTCAGTCCTGTTCAGTACACTTCACACATGTTTAAGTAATTTATGTTCAGAAGTTATTATTGTTTTGCCTATTGTTTATTGATAAGTAAACAAATATTTGCTTCATTAACTAATGACCTAATTGTGAAACGCCATTAGTTTCTGCTTTGTGGTAAACAGTACATCAATTTACATTTCACCTGTGTATGGTCAGTGATCTCTATGCAGTCGTGGACTAAGCCAGCGGAGCCCTAACTAATACTTTATCTACAGTGTTACAAAGAATTGAAGGTTGAAATGGATGAAGCATGACCATAATCTCAAATCATGTCAAGTTTATTGGTGAGCAGTATTGCACAGCAAATACCAGAAAACAAGAATCATAAATACTACATTTTTTAGAGGTATACATCACCTTTCTCTTCCTGCTGTAACCATCTGGACAAAAAAGATCAATTGTAAATCTGTACAATCTACACTTGGCAGTCGGAATGAAAACAAAACTCCACTGTCATACACATTGATGTATTACAGTTCTGTTTTAACATCTCAAATGTGGTTTACTGCCCCTTCAGTTCAGAACAAACAGATCAAATAGATCAAAAGCAAATCAAATTCAGAAACAATGACAATAATGACACCATGTAAGGTATATGATCAGTAATGACAAAGTAGCAGCATGCAAAGTGTAATTCAGTATGATTTGTCTGCTTTTGTGGCCTGCTGTACTCAAAGCCACTGATGAGGACGTGATGAAGAGTAGCTCCTGGTGTTATTCCTTCCATCAAACAGCATCTGCTAGTCTGCCATGGTGGAGTAACAGCAGTATTGGGCAATATGACCTAAGGAATGCAAGACAAAAAATGTAACCTGTGTATAAAATATTTCAGAGCTTTAATCTGAACAAACCCAAAATGACCAACAATTCACATATTAAACATTTCAGAATTGCTAAGCTGTCAATTACAATAAACTTCTTTAGTTATAGAAAACACCAGTAGTTGGTAAGACCAAAATGTATCAAAGTAACAGAGTATCTCCTCAACAGTTCAATAACTAACCTTTTATGGCTTAATTTGTCTATTCCCAGCAAGTTTATGCAACTAATCACTGAATCACTTATTCTCTTTGGAAATACACAAAAAACCTACATAATGCAGAATTCATCACACTTCTGTTTAGAGAATGGATTAAAACTAACCTTTTATGGCTTAATTCGTCTATTCTCAGCAAGTTTATGCAACAAATCACTCAATCACTTATTCTCTTTGGAAGAAGCCGATGCTGCTCCATCGGCTCTGTCTTGTCCGACAGAGCGCCGCTAGTTTGGTGACGGGGCTACTGGGAAATGGCCGGCGGTGCAGCTGCAGTACGGTGGTCCTGGAGGGAACGGAGGAGGCACCGTTCTCCGTCAGCTGGTGTTTACAGCCAAACAGGATCAGGAAGCAGCGGTAGAACTGCAAAAATCAGTGGTTTACAATGAATATTTACACTGATGTAACCTGCTTTAACCTGATTTAACCTGATTTAATGTGATTTAACCTGATTTAACCTGATTTAATGAGATTTAACCTGATTTAACATGATTTAACCTGATTTAATGTGATTTAACCTGATTCAACGTGATTTAAACTGAGTTAATGTGATTTAACATAATTTAACATGATTTAACCTGATTTAATGTGATTTAAGCCGATTTAATGTGGTTTAACCTGATTTAATGTGATTTAAGGTGATTTAACCTGATTTAACATGATTTAACGTGATTTAATGTGATTTTACCTGATTTAACTTGATTTAACAAGATTTAACCTAATTTAACGTGATTTAACCTGATTAAATGAGATTTAACCTGATTTCACCTGATTCAATGTGATTTAACCTGATTTAATGTGATTTAACATGATTCAACGTGATTTAACCTGATTTAAGGTGATTTAAGCTGATTTAATGTGGTTTAACCTGATTTAATGTGATTTAACGTGATTTAACCTGATTTAATGAGATTTAACCAGATTTAATGTGATTTAACCTGATTCAACGTGATTTAACCTGATTCAACGTGATTTAACCTGATTTAACGTGATTTAACCTGAGTTAATGTGATTTAACATGATTTAACATGATTAAACCTGATTTAATGTGATTTAACATGATTCAACGTGACTTAACCTGATTTAAAGTGATTTAAGCTGATTTAATGTGGTTTAACCTGATTTGACGTGATTTAACATAATTTAATGTGATTTAAGCTGATTTAATGTAATTAAACGTGATTTAACCTGGTTTAACGTGACTTAATGTGATTAAACGTGATTTAACCTGATTTAACGTGATTTAAAATGATTTAACGTGATTTAACATAATTTGATGTGATTTAACCTGATTTAACCTGATTTAATGAGATTTAACCAGATTTAAGATGATTTAGTGTGTTTTAACCTGATTCAGGGTGATTTAACCTGATTTAAGGTGATTTAATGTGATTTAACCTGATTTAATGTGATTTAACATGATTTAATGTGATTTAACCTGATTTAACGTGATTTCGACTGATTTAACGTGATTTAACATGATTTAACGTGATTTAACCTGATTTAAAATGATTTAACGTGATTTAACATGATTTAATGAGATTTAACATGATTTAACGCGATTTCGGCTGATTTAACGTGATTTAACATGATTTAACATGATTTAACCTGAGTTAATGTGATTTAACATGATTTAACATGATTAAACCTGATTTAAGGTGATTTAATGTGATTTAACCTGATTTAATGTGATTTAACGTGATTTCGGCTGATTTAACGTGATTTAACATGGTTTAACGTGATTTAACCTGAGTTAATGTGATTTAACATGATTTAACATGATTAAACCTGATTTAACATGATTTAACCTGATTTAATGTGATTTAACATGATTTAATGTGATTTGACATGATTTAACCTGATTTAATGAGATTTAACCTCATTTAATGTGATTCATCCTGATTTAACGTGATTTAACGTGATTTAACGTGATTTGAAGTAAATGTTATTATTTTGTTACAGTTTGAAACTTGCTATATTCTGACTAGGGCAGTTTGATGGTTAGTGTCAAACAACCCGTAGGACCACTTCATACCGCAGCAGAAAAATAAAAGTAAGAAAGGAAAACCAATCTAAAAGCAACACAACACACTATAAGGTTTGTCTCAGTATGATATCTCTGACCCACAGAGAGAGGAATAAATAATATATAAATAGAATTAGATCAAATGAATTTCACTCACATCACCTAAAGTTACCAGCAGTTAAAGCAGAGTCATCAATAAGGTAAAATGCTTAAAAAGAGATACCACCACCTATATTTTACTTATTGTGTCTTCAGTCCTGATTTTACTGTTATCTGTTAGTTGATGTAATACCTAAACATGACAATAGATGACGCATTAAGCTATATACACTGCTGTGATTAAACACAACTTATTTAACTTCTTATTTTAATAATGAAATGTTCCCTAAATCAACTGTAATAGTCAAAATTACTTCCATCATTTCTTATCCTGCATTTATGCATTTTAGTGTTTTTACACTTCAAAATTACTTCCATCATTTCTTATCCTGCATTTATGCATTTTAGTGTTTTTACACTTCATATTTACGTGTTTTATAAAATCTTTTTAACCGTTCACAGTATTAATAAGAGGAATGCAGCTACTACCTGATGTTTTGTCCTGTTGGAGCTGCTGGATGCAAACACTGACTGAATCGATGTTCCTCTTGTGGAGCTTGGCATAGAGGAGGTCCAGAGTTAGGATAAGCGTTAGCTGCAGAAAGAGCTCAGCAATGCTAAGTCTGCTAAAAACAACTAAGCTTAATGCTATTGTCCTGATGGCTGCAGCTACTACAGTGTTTCAGGTCTCGTTCTCCTGTCGTTGTTTGAAACAGCAAACAGATAAAGCAATAAAAGGAATAACTCACACTGTTAGGGTTAGCTAACATCCAGCTAGCCAGCTCCGTTTATCATAACAGCAGCGGGAGAAGCTCCGAGTCTCAGCTCCGGTCCTCTTATTGTCTTCTAGTTCAAGTCTTGTGAAATTATGTTTTTGTAGTGAAATGACCAAATAATCTTTAATTACATTGTTAATGTCATCTCCTGAAACTACAGCTGACGGGAGGCGTGAATGACAGCCACATTTGTCCAATCACAGTAGACTAAAAGACTTCAAACAACAACAACAATTCGCTGCCAGTAAAAGTGGGCGTGTCCGGGAAAACTGGAGGAGGCCAATGAGAGAACAGCTTCAGGTCATGTGCCAGCGGCCCGCACACAGGAAGTACATATAGAAATGAATAAAATACTATTTGGAATCAATTTATAATAAATGCTGAATTTCATAATTATTTAGCATGACCTAATTAATTTATAGGTGGCAACTCTGGAGTTGCCACTGGTGTCAGGCGCCAGGCAGAGGTGGCAATACTTATTGCCCCCCGGCTTGGTGCCTGTATGTTGGAGTTTACCCCGGTAGACGAGAGGGTGGCCTCCCTCCGCCTTCGGGTGGGGGGACGGATCCTGACTGTTGTTTGTGCCTATGGTCCAAACAGCACTTCAGAGTATCCAGCCTTTTTGGACTCCTTGGAGGGGGTGCTGGAAAACACTCCCCCTGGGGATTCCCTCGTTCTGCTGGGGGACTTCAACGCCCATGTTGGTAGCGACAGTGAGACCTGGAAGGGTGTGATTGGGAGGAACGGCCCCCCTGATCTGAACCCGAGTGGTGTTCTGTTATTGGACTTCTGTGCTCGTCACGGATTGTCCATAACGAACACCATGTTCAAGCATAAGGGTGTCCATATGTGCACTTGGCACCAGGACACCCTAGGCCGCAGTTCGATGATTGACTTTGTAGTCGTGTCGTCGGACTTGCGGCCGCATGTCTTGGACACTCGGGTGAAGAGAGGGGCGGAGCTGTCAACTGATCACCACCTGGTGGTGAGTTGGCTCCGATGGTGGGGGAGGATGCCGGGCAGACCTGGCAGGCCCAAACGCATTGTGAGGGTCTGCTGGGAACGTCTGGCAGAGTCTCCTGTCAGAGAGAGTTTCAACTCACACCTCCGGGAGAGCTTCGACCATGTACCGGGGGAGGCGGGGGACATTGAGTCCGAGTGGGCCATGTTCCGTGCCTCCATTGTCAAGGCGGCTGACCGGAGCTGTGGCCGCAAGGTGGTCGGTGCCTGTCGGGGCGGCAATCCCCGAACCCGCTGGTGGACACCGGCGGTGAGGGATGCCGTCAAGCTGAAGAAAGAGTCCTATAGGGCCCTTTTGGCCTGTAGGACTCTGGAGGCAGCAGACAGGTACCGACAGACCAAGCGGAGCGCAGCTAGGGCAGTCTCTGAGGCAAAAACCCGGACATGGGAGGAGTTCGGTGAGGCCATGGAAAAAGACTTCTGGACGGCTTCGAAGAGATTCTGGACCACCATCCGGCGTCTCAGGAGGGGGAAGCAGTGCACCGTAAACACTGTGTACGGTGGGGACGGTGTGCTGCTGACCTCGACTCGGGACGTTGTGGATCGGTGGAAGGAATACTTCGAAGACCTCCTCAATCCCACCAACACGCCTTCTGGTAAGGAAGCAGGGCCTGGGGGCTTGGGTGTGGGCTCTCCTATCTCTGGGGTGGAGGTCGCCGAGGTGGTTAAAAAGCTCCTCGGTGGCAGGGCCCCGGGGGTGGATGAGATCCGGCCCGAGTTTCTCAAGGCCCTGGATGCTGTGGGGCTGTCATGGTTGACACGACTCTGCAGCATCGCGTGGACATCGGGGGCAGTGCCTCTGGATTGGCAGACTGGGGTGGTGGTCCCTCTTTTTAAGAAGGGGGACCGGAGGGTGTGTTCCAATTACAGGGGAATCACACTCCTCAGCCTCCCTGGTAAGGTCTATTCGGGGGTGCTGGAGAGGAGGGTCCGTCGGATAGTCGAATCTCGGATTCAGGAGGAGCAGTGTGGTTTTCGTCCGGGCCGTGGAACAGTGGACCAGCTCTACACCCTCTGCAGGATCTTCGAGGGTGCATGGGAGTTTGCCCAACCAGTCCACATGTGTTTTGTGGACTTGGAGAAGGCATTCGACCGTGTCCCTCGGGGGATCCTGTGGGGGGTTCTCCGGGAGTATGGGGTATCGGACTCCCTGATAAGGGCCGTCCGTTCCCTGTATGACCGGTGTCAGAGCTTGGTCCGCATTTCCGGCAATAAGTCGGACTTGTTTCCAGTGAGAGTTGGACTCCGCCAGGGCTGCCCTTTGTCACCGATCCTGTTCATAATTTTTATGGACAGGATTTCTAGGCGAAGCCAGGGTGTAGAGGGGGTCCGGTTTGGTGACCTCAGGATTGGGTCACTGCTTTTTGCAGATGATGTGGTCCTGTTGGCTTCATCAGACCGTGACCTCCAACTCTCACTGGATCGGTTCGCAGCCGAGTGTGAAGCGGCCGGGATGAGAATCAGCACCTCCAAATCCGAGGACATGGTCCTCAACCGGAAAAGGGTGGAGTGCACTCTTCGGGTCGGGGATGAGATTCTGCCTCAATTGGAGGAGTTCAAGTACCTCGGGGTCTTGTTCACGAGTGAGGGAAGGATGGAACGGGAGATCGACAGGCGGATCGGTGCGGCGTCTGCAGTAATGCGGACTCTGCACAGATCCGTCGTGGTGAAGAGAGAGCTGAGCCGAAAGGCGAAGCTCTCGATTTACCAGTCGATCTTCGTTCCTACCCTCACCTATGGTCATGAGCTTTGGGTAGTGACCGAAAGAACAAGATCGCGGGTACAAGCGGCCGAAATGAGCTTCCTCCGTAGGGTGGATGGGCTCTCCCTTAGAGATAGGGTGAGAAGCTCAGTTATCCGGAGGGAGCTCGGAGTAGACCCGCTGCTCCTCCACGTCGAGAGGAGCCAGATGAGGTGGTTCGGGCATCTAATTAGGATGCCTCCCGGACGCCTCCCTGGTGAGGTGTTCAGGGCACGTCCCACCGGTAGGAGGCCCCGGGGAAGACCCAGGACACGCTGGAGAGACTATGTCTCTCGGCTGGCCTGGGAACGCCTCGGGGTCCCCCTGGAAGAGCTGGACGAAGTGGCTGGGGAGAGGGAAGTCTGGGCTTCCCTGCTTAGGCTGCTGCCCCCGCGACCCGACCCCGGATAAGCGGCAAGAAGATGGATATCCATCCATGGATGGATAATTAATTTATATTTACTATGTTTAAGTAGATATATTTGCAGGTATTGCCGTATTAACCAGCCGCCACTGGCGTTAACGTGTTAATCACGGTTAGATTAATGTAATACATAACGCCTTTATTGTTTTAAAATCGCATTTTAATTTCGCAAGCCTTTTTGTCCCTTCTGCTCACCCGTAGATGGCTCCTCTAGCTGTAGAGTACAGACCAGTCAGCTTCGTAGGCAGGATGCGGATCAGAGCTGAACCAGGATCTGTGGTCACATGGTGCAACAGATGATGATGATGATGATGTCACCACACTGCTCTGTGTTAGCACTTCCTGTCATTCTGACATCACTGTGTAGACACCAGTACAGGTGAATCATTAGGATCTACTTGTATTTACTGTTGAAGCAGCAGGATAGAGTGAGCTCTATGTTAGTCATGTTTCATCACCACACTGCTGGAGCTTTGGGTTTAACCACACGTCACCCATTGGTTTGTGGACTGCTGCTCGGAAGCCAATAGTTTAGGATCTGGGCAGCGCCATCTTGCCATCTGGGAAAAATAAAAACCCGGATTCTACTTACATGGGCATGAGGCGGAGCGGGGAGGTTGCTATGGTTGCGGGGGCTGGATCTCGAGGATATTGGTCAATCAACCTGTCAATCAGGACGTAGCCACGCCCTAATGCATACCCTGCTTTATCGTCAAATATAAAATCAGGGAGGCCAAAATTTCACAAATGAACATCATACTGCATTGAAGAAGGCTTTAAACTAGATTGAGACCATAAACACATTTTGAAAACGTTTAGTGAGGTTAGAAATCAAGTGAGAAGTTGGTGAATTCTCCATTGACTTGTATAGGGATGGTCACCCCCTGGTGGCCTTTTGATAGAATGCAGTTCTAAGTTACTTCCGTGTTGGCCTCATTTCAGAGGACCGGAGCTCCCCGCCTGGGTTTAACATGTATGATTGATGTTGGTCTACCTGCCACTTTTTAGAAAGAAAATACAAAAGGTCAAAAAGGAAATTGTTTGTTTGTGTTCATTTGATTCCCAGTGAAGACTCTGTGGTAAGAAATGTCAAATAACTGAATGTTAAACATGCAAAACGAGATTAATGGTGATTAACTCTGGAATCGATCGTTTGACAGAAATAATTTTGACATTTTATTGCGTGTTGTGATTTGATGTAACTTTTAGTTTTCCTCATGTGTGTTAATATCTGGCTCAGCGGTTGCCATGGTGACGGTCAGGCTCACCTGTTTGTTCATGCGGATGTAGATGACGGGGTTGATGACGGTGCTGATCTTGGCGAGGAGGAACGGCACCACGCTGGCGAGGCCCGGCCGGCCGAACGTCGCCATCATGGCTACGACTCCGTACGGCACCCAGCACAGCAGGAAGCAAACCACTGTGGTGAACACCATGAACGGGATGTGGAACTCTCTGCGCCGCGCCGCTGTGCGCCGGACACCGCCCACCTGACAGGAAACAGGAAGCTGTTATACCTGTCTGACCCACCTGATAGGAAACAGGAAGCTGTCATACCTGTCTGACCCTCCTGACAGGAAACAGGAAGCTGTCATACCTGTCTGACCCTCCTGACAGGAAACAGTTTATTTGTAGAAACTCTTTGGCTGCATACTACATACTACATACTTCCATCCTTCACACTAAAGGACCAGATAGTAAGCAGACCGTTTACACTGTAGTAAACTACACGATAACCCACAATGCATTGCGTCCCTACCAGAGCTGAAATCATCAGGCTGAAGCTGATTTCATTTTAGCTCTAACTCTGTAAATATTTTACACTTTATCCACATTTCTAACCTTTTTAGGAAGAATGTAAAGTAGCCCTTTAGATCCAGAATGTGACGCTAATTTGTCCAAATAACACCTGTTTTAAGTTTTGTTCCTGCGAATTTGGAGCCGCTCAAGTTAGCCGTAGAGAGTAACGCACTTCCTGTCATTTTCACAAAATAAAACTTTTATTATTAAGAAAACCATAACGATAGAATTGATGCTTTTATTTTGAAAACAAGAAGCGAACATACCCTCACTGTAGCTGATTTGTGACGTTTGTATTTTGGGTTTTTTTCAGAAGTTGCGTTGCATCTTGGGTAATGCGAGTGTGAGTAGTCAGCTCTTGATGCGCAGTCTGCATTTCTGGAGAATCTAGTAAACCATCCAGGAACTTCTCACATACTCACATACTACGCAGTTAAAAACACTACATACTTCACATGACGTCAGAGTTAGTAGAGTAGTAGGAAAGGATGCGGTTTATAACAGAGCCTTTGTGTTGTAAAAATATTTCCTATCTAGAGAGTTTTTTGTATAAAGTTGATTGAAAAAACAAAAACCCTTTGTGCTGTTTCCTGTCTGTGGAGTAATATGATAAATGTTTATAGGTGCATGTTAGCTCTTTGCTATGTTGATCATCATTGAGTGTCTTTGTGGATCAGCTGACTCACCTGCGTGACAGCAGCGTGTGATTGGCCGAGCGGATCAGCTGACTCACCTGGGTGATGGCAGCGTGTGATTGGCCGAGCGGATCAGCTGACTCACCTGCGTGACGGCAGCGTGTGATTGGCCGAGCGGATCAGCTGACTCACCTGCGTGACGGCAGCGTGTGACTGGTCGAGTGGATCAGCTGACTCACCTGTGTGACGGCAGCGTGTGATTGGTCGAGCGGATCAGCTGACTCACCTGTGTGACGGCGTGCAGCAGGCGTCCGTAGCAGTAACCCATGATGACGACTGGCAGACCGAGGCAGAACACGAACAGACAGATGATGTACGAGTGCGACCACGGCGTTCGCTCTGTCCACGCCACCGAGCAGCTAGTCCCCGCCCCCTCCAGCCCGTAGCTGCTCCAGCCAATCAGAGGAGGCACTGTCCACAGCAGCGAGTACAGCCATGCCCCCCCCCCCACCGCCAGCAGGGGGCGCCGGTAGTCCGGACAACGCTGGTTATACACCAGCAGAGTGCTGTAACGGTCGTAGGACAGAACGGCCAGAGACACCAGAGACACGATACCTGGGGGTCAAAGGTCAGAGACACCAGAGACACGATACCTGGGGGTCAAAGGTCAGAATACCTGGGGGTCAAAGGTCAGAATACCTGGGGTTCAAAGGTCAACGCTGAGGACAACAATAGAAACAGCAGTTGTCCTGATCAGCCTCCTAGCAGCTCTCTGAGTCCTGAGACTGGCTCTGACAGGAAGAGGAAACGCTTCCTAGGTGGGTTAGGGTTAGGGCTAACCCTAACACTAAACCAGTTCAGCTTGGAGGTGCACAGATTCGTTTTGTACCTTTTTTTTTGCCATTTGACACAATCCAGAAAAATAAAAATGTGCATGAACTATAGACAGCAGAGAGATTATAAATCAATCAATAATACATTAAACAGGTATGTTTGTTAAGCTCTTCATGTGAATCATCATACAAGCAGCTGAATATTTAGGATGATGGATCAATAACAGATCAATAACAGACCAATAACTGGTCCATAACTGGTTAATAACTGATCAATAACTAACCAGTAACAGACCAGTATCTGATCAATAACTAACCAGTAACAGACCAGTAACTGATCTGTCAGGTTCAGGCAAGCTAAAACACTTAAAATATCAAACAAAGAAGACAAGACAACAGGATTAGAGTTTCTACTTGCAAGGAGAACGCCAGAGATCTGCTCAGTTTCAATCTCCAACCCGTTCTCAGCAAACCTTGCCGAACCCTTTCTTTTTATTGGCTTCAGGATTTCCCTATTTTACATAGTCATATTTGTGGGGGTCACAAGTCGGTCACACACAGTTTAAAGATTTTCTGATCAGAGTTACAAGTTAATCAATGGTGGTCACACACTTCCAGGACTTCCTGAGCAGGGTCACAAGTTGGTCAAAGGCCCTGAAAAACAACTTTAAAACAGCATGCTTGTAGACTATAAAGGTTAATGATTATAGAAAGGGGTAAATATGGGATAACTTATATACAATAATTCCAACATGATCAATAACTAACCAGTAATAGACCAGTAACAAACCAGTAACTAATCAATAACTAACCAGTAACAGACCAGTAACTGATCAATAACTAACCAGTAACAGACCAGTAACTGATCAATAACTAATCAATAACTAACCAGTAACAGACCAGTAACAAACCAGTAACTAATCAATAACTAACCAGTAACAGACCAGTAACTAATCAATAACTAACCAGTAACAGACCAGTAACTGATCAATAACTAACCAGTAACACACCAGTAACTGATCAGTAACTGATCAATAACTGGTCGATAACTGATCAATAACAGACCAGTAACTAATCAATAACTATCCAGTAACAGACCAGTAACTGGTCAATAACTGATCAATAACAGATCAATCTAACAAGTAACGGATCGATAACAGATCGATAACTCACCGAAGCAGGAGTTGATGAAGCCATACCACGCGCAGCCCGTGCGTCCGTAGAGCCAGTGCGTGCTGAGGCTGGAGCAGAAGCTAAGCGTGGTGCGCACATGCACACCAGCAGATCACTGATGCTGATGTTTAACAGCAGCATGTTGACGGGAGTGCGCAGAGAGCGGAACCTGCAGAACAGAACCAGAAATTGCTCACTGAATCACTTATTCTCTTTGGTCATACACTAAAACACCCAAATATTTCAGAATTCATCACATTGAACTACATGTGTTTAGAAATCAACCTTTCTATCAGTTCTGCTAAGAGAATGGTACAACTAACCTTTTATGGCTTAATTCGTCTATTCTCAGCACGTTGGTGCAAATTGCTCACTGAATCACTTATTCTCTTTGGACATACACTAAGACACCCAGATATTTTAGAATTCATCACATTGAACTACTTGTGTATAGAAATCAACCTTTCTATCAGTTCTGCTAAGAGAATGGTACAACTAACCTTTTATGGCTTAATTCGTCTATTCTCAGCACATTGATGCAAATTGCTCAGTGAATTACTTATTCTCTTTGGACATACACTGAAACACCCAGATATTTCAGAATTCATCACATTGAACTACTTGTGTTTAGAAATCAACCTTTCTATCAGTTCTGCTAAGAGAATGGATTACAACTAACCTTTTTATGGCTTAATTCGTCTATTCTCAGCATGTTTATGCAACTAATTAATCACTTATTCTCTTTGGAAATACACAAAAACCCTACATAATGCAGAATTCATCACACTTCTGTTAAGAGAATGGATTACAACTGACCTTTCTATCACGTCTCTTAAGAGCATGGATTATAACTACCCAATAATGGCTTAATTCGTCTGTTCTCAGCAAGTTTAATGCAGTGTTACAGCAGCAAGTGGACAGTAGACCTTTGGCTCAATTAATATGAAGAAATGACTAGAAATTAGAAATGAAAAGCATCCGTCTACTGAAACCCTTACATCTGTATATTATCATGTTCTCAGGTCAAAGGTCATTATGTGAGTGATGGCACCCAGGTTAATTTTATAAGACTAAATTATTACTAATTCTCAAATCTGTACTTTGAAAGGCACCTGGCACACCTTCGCACACACACAGACACACACAAACATAAATGTGTATCTATCTATCTATCTATCTATCTATCTATCTATCACAGTACTGTAGTGATGGTTGATTTAGAAGATCTTTGACTCAATTAATATGAAAAAATTACTAGAAATTACTGTTGAACACATGTCTCCATTTCACTGAAAACTTTGTGCTCAATACACTGACGACTTCACATTTTCACATCACACCTGTGTTTATTGCATAATGGACCACCCATACCCATGTACCACTCAGTACTAACTAATTTGTGATATCACAAATCTGAAACAGAGATTTAAGGTGAGTACAGACAAACTTTCAAATTAATGTGAAAACAGCCATCTAACTCATACATCATTCTGCACATGAAGTAGCTGGTAGCCATGTGGCTAACGTTATCAATAAGCATTATAAAATATAACACACGAAGGAATAGTAATTCTTACGACTAGTGCTGTGTGTTATCACATTGTATGCCCACATATTCTATAGCACAAAGGGAAAGAAGTGGGTATGAAAATATGTATGGCTTGCTTGTGTAATGTTAGTTGGCCAAACACAGTAATGCTGTCAGGACAGTACACATAATAGAAACACTAGTGCTCCTGCTAACCATGCTTTATTCCTTGCTATTTCAGAAACTTTTGATTAAATGTATGATATTTAGCTATTGGACTGGAAAATATACATTTTGGTCTTAGCAACTACTGGTGTTTCCTATAACTAAAGAAGTTTATTGTAATTGACAGCTTAGCAATTCTGAAATGTTTAATGTGTGAATTATTGGTCATGTTGGGTTTGTTTAGATTAAAGCTCTGAAATATTTTATGCACAGGTTACATTTTTTGTCTTGCATTCCTCAGGTCATAATGCCCAATAATGCTGTTACTCCACCATGGCAGACTGGCAGATGCTGCGTGATGGAAGGAATAACACCAGGAGATACTCTTCAGACTCTTCATCACGTCCTCATCAGTGGCTTTGAGTACAGCAGACCACAAAAGCAGACAAACCATACTGAATTACACTTGGCATGCTGCTACTTTGTCACTACTGATCATATACCTTACATGGTGTCATTATTCTCATTGTTTCTGAATTTGATTTGCTTTTGATATATTGTGTAATGTGTTTCTTCTTAAACTGAAGGGACAGTAACAGAACTGTAATACATTAAATGTCAGTGGAGTTTTGTTTTCATTCCAACTGCCAAGTGTAGATTGTACAGATTAACAATTGATCTTTTTTGACCAGATGGTTACAGCAAGAAGAGAAAGGGAATAAGTGATTCAGTGATTAGTTGTATGAACTTGCTGAGAATAGACGAATTAAGCCATAAAAAGTTAGTTGTAATCCATTCTCTTAGCAGAACCCATAGAAAGGTTGATTTCTAAACACAATTAGTTCAATGTGATGAATTCTGAAATATCTGAGTGTTTTAGTGTATGTCCAAAGAAAATAGAAGTGATTCAGTGATTAGTTGCATGAATTTGCTGAGAATAGACAAATTAAACCATAAAAAGTTAGTTGTAATCCATTCTCTTTGCAGAACCCATAGAAAGGTTGATTTCTAAACACAATTAGTTCAATGTGATGAATTCTGAAATATATGAGTGTTTTAGTGTATGTACAAATAGAATATAAGTGATTCAGTGATTAGTTGCATGAACATGCTGAGAATAGACGAATTAAGCCATAAAAAGTTAGTTGTAATCCATTATTTTAGCAGAACCCATAGAAAGGTTGATTTCTACACACAATTAGTTTAAATGGATGAATTCTGAAATATCTGAGTGTTTTAGTGTATGTCCAAAGAGAATATAAATGATAGATAGATAGATAGATAGATAGATAGATAGATAGATAGATAGATAGATAGATACATAGATACATAGATAGATAGATAGACACACATTTATGTTTGTGTGTGTCTGTGTGTGTGTGTGTGAAGGTCTGCCAGGTGCCTTTCAAAGAACAGATTTAAGAATTAGTAATCATTTAGTCTTATAAAATTAAGATAGATAGATAAATAGATAGATAGATAGATAGATAGATAGATAGATAGATAGATGGATAGATAGATAGATAGATAGATAGATAGATAGATAGATAGATAGATAGATAGATAGATAGATAGATAGATAGATAGGTAGACAGATAGACAGACAGACAGACAGACAGATAGATAGAATGATAGATAGATAGATAGATAGATAGATAGATAGATAGATAGATAGACACACATTTATGTTTGTGTGTGTCTGTGTGTGTGTGTGAAGGTCTGCCAGGTGCCTTTCAAAGTAAAGATTTGAGAATTAATAATCATTTAGTCTTATAAAATTAAGATAGATAGATAGATAGATAGATAGATAGATAGATAGATAGATAGATAGATAGATAGATAGATAGATAGATATACATTTATGTTTTTGTGTCTCTGTGTGTGTGTGTGAAGGTGTGCGTGGTGACTTTCAAAGTATAGATTTGAGAATTAATAATCATGTAGTCTAATCAAATTAAGATAGATAGATAGATAGATAGATAGATAGATAGATAGATAGATAGATAGATAGATAGATAGATAGATAGATAGATAGATAGATAGATCGATAGATAGATCGATAGATCGATAGATAGATAGATAGATAGATAGATAAATAGATAGATAGATAGATAGATAGATAGATAGA
Source organism: Scomber colias (assembly GCA_021039105.1). Taxonomy (NCBI): domain Eukaryota; kingdom Metazoa; phylum Chordata; class Actinopteri; order Scombriformes; family Scombridae; genus Scomber; species Scomber colias. The sequence continues at coordinate 357,703 of JAJDFG010000247.1, forward strand.
TAGATAGATAGATAGACATTTATGTTTGTGTGTCTCTGTGTGTGTGTGAAAGTCTGTGTGGTGACTTTCAAAGTAAAGACGACCTTTGACCTGAGAACATCGTTGACATGCTCTTACTGTAGTAACGGAGCTCAGTGTGATTTTGCATTGCTTAAAGAAAATGCTGTGATTTTAATTGATTCTAAAATGATGGAGGTGATAGATAAATAGATAGATAGATGTAAGGGTTCTGTGTGTGCTGTTTCAGTAGACGGATGCTTTTCATTTCTAATTTCTCGTAATCTTTTCATATTAATTGAGTCAAAGATCTTCCAAATCAACCATCACTACAGTACTGTTGCTTCATTGTCCCATATGTGACCTACTATGTAGAAGTGTGGAGGAACACATAGAAAACAAACACAGATCCAACATCTTCACCCTGTAAAAAAAAAGTGGAGCCATAAGAATTATGGCACTAAAGTAAAAGCACTAAAGTTTAAGGATCTGGTTTTACTTCAAAACTTTTAATAATATCCAAGGGTTGTTTTAAATGATTTGGTACAGTGTGTCTTTTTGACTTGTTTATTTGAATGTGTTTTGGCTTTAAGTTGATCATTGAATGATTCATATTTTGTTGGTTATTTTACTGTTATTTCTATTTTGGTATGTGTCATTTATTATATTCTACTTTATATAATAATAAATGAATAAACGAAATAAGAACCTCTGGTCTCCGGCGCTTCAGCAGCGTCCCTGAATGCCTCCAACAGAGTGGCCGGACAGCGACACTCAGTGGCTGATTGGAGAAACTGCAGTGTGTTTCTATACTTCTGAGCTTCACTGTTTTCAGCTCACTCCTGATTTTTATGTGTGTATGAACTTTTAAACTGTCTGCAGCAAGATGAGCTGTTAATGTGTGTTATTAATATTGTATATTTCAATTTAATGACTGTCTTTTAACATGTGAGAAGTAGAGTAACGCATTAAAAGATGTATTGTTGAGTTTTTATTTGACAATCTGTGGAGACTGTTGAAATAAAGCAGCTCTGTATACGAACTGCTCAACAGTGAACAGACACAGTGGAGGAAATGGTAAGTGTAGGTGAAATTTTTGATTTGAAAAGTGACTGTGTAATGCTTAAAATGTCTCTGGCAACTGGCTGCTGTACTGCTACTGACACATACAGACACAAACAGAAAGTGTTTTGATCCACAGAAACAATGAAGACAGGAAACATGTTTTTAGGAAGTCTTATTGTAGTTTTTTTGTTGCTGTTTTTATTAGTTTATTAAAGATATTGAGACACTCTATATGCTCTGTAAAGCAACGCTACCGCCACTGAGCTTCACTGTTTGGCCAGTTTGTAATTTGTAACCTCATAAGTTTTTGTGAATAAGTCAGAAAAAAGTCAGAAAATGAGGAACGCTTCATGAATTTGCGTGTCATCCTTGCACCTCCGTTGTGTCGTCTTCTCTGTCCCAATTCCTCACACTTTTGACCAATATCTATCTGCTGTCCGTGATCATGTCGAGCTCAGCCAATGAACTTGCTGTATCTGCAAATCTGAAACTGAGATTTAGAGTACAGACAAACTTTCATGTTATGTTGTAATCCTTAAGATTTCAGTCCTGGTTAATTTGGCAAGTGCAATTTAATAATACAGCAAACACTTATCAGGCAGCTAAAACAGGCAACTGGGTATCTGTTTGCAGAACAACCAACAAAACTGACTGCATTTTAAGGAAACCACCCCTGTACCTTTCCCTGAGATAACACGACCCATAAAGGAAACCACTTGTCTGCAGCACTGTCACAGCATCAGGTGGGGGAGCGGACAGATGCAACATGTGCAGCCAGGTTTTCCATTCGGTGTACAGAGAATGCATCCCACCCCCTTTTGACTCTTCAGGCTGTACCAACACCCACTTATCTATCTATCTATCTATCTATCTATCTATCTATCTATCTATCTATCTATCTATCTATCTATCTATCTATCTATCTATCTATCTATCTATCTATCGATCTATCTATCTATCTATCTATCTATCTATCTATCTATCTATCTATCTATCTATCTATCTATCTATCTATCTATCTATCTATCTATCTATCTATCTGTCACAGTACTGTAGTGAAGGTTGATTTGGAAGACCTTTGACTCAATTAATATGAAGAAATGACTAGAAATTAGAAATGAAAAGCATCCATCTACTGAAACCCTTTCATCTGTATATTATCATGTTCTCGGGTCAAAGGTGAGTGATGGCACCCAGGTTAATTTTTTAAGACTAAATGATTTAACTCTCAAATCTTTACTTTGAAAGGCACATGGCACACCTTCACAAACACACAGACACACACAAACATAAATGTGTGTCTATCTATCTATCTATCTATCTATCTATCTATCTATCTATCTATCTATCAATCAATCAATCTATCTATCTATCTATCTATCTATCTATCTATCTATCTATCTATCTATCTATCTATCTATCTATCTATCTATCTATCTATCTATCTATCTATCTATCTATCTGTCTCATCTATATATCAATATTAATTTGATTAGACTAAATGATTATTATTTCTTTAATATTTATTTGAAAGGCACATGGCAGACCTTCACACCCACACAGACACACACAAACATAAATGAGTATCTATCTATCTATCTATCTATCTATCTATCTATCTATCTATCTATCTATCTATCTATCTATCTATCTATCTATCTATCTATCTATCTATCTATCTATCATCGATCTATCAATCGATGTATCTATCTATCTGTCTATCTATCTATCGATCTATCGATCTATCTATCTTTCTATCTATCTATCTATCTATCTATCTATCTATCTATCGATCTATCGATCTATTGATCTATCTATCTATCTATCTATCTATCTATCTATCTATCTATCTATCTATCTATCTATCTTATCTATCTATCTAATCTATATATCTATATTAATTTCATTAGACTAAATGATTATTTATTCTCAAATCTTTACTTTGAAAGGCACCCGGCAGACCTTCACACACACACAGACACACACTAACATAAATATGTATCTATCTATCTATCTATCTATCTATCTATCTATCTATCTATCTATCTATCTATCTATCTATCTATCTATCTATCTATCGATCGATCTATCTATCTATCTATCTATCTATCTATCTATCTATCTATCTATCTATCTATCTATCTATCTATGTATGTTTCTATCTATATCTATCTATCTATCTATCTCATCTATCTATCTATCTATCTATCTATCTATCTATCTATCTATCTAGCTAACTATATTATCTATATATCTATATTAATTTCATTAGACTAAATGATTATTAATTCTCAAATTGAAACAAGAAATGTTGTAATCCTTAAGATTTCAGTCCTGGTTAATTTGGCAAGTGCAATTTAATAATACAGCAAACACTTATCAGGCAGCTAAAACAGGCAACTGGGTATCTGTTTGCAGAACAACCAACAAAACTGACTGCATTTTAAGGAAACCACCCCTGTACCTTTCCCTGAGATAACACGACCCATAAAGGAAACCACTTGTCTGCAGCACTGTCACAGCATCAGGTGGGGGAGCGGACAGATGCAACATGTGCAGCCAGGTTTTCCATTCGGTGTACAGAGAATGCATCCCACCCCCTTTTGACTCTTCAGGCTGTACCAACACCCACTTATCTATCTATCTATCTATCTATCTATCTATCTATCTATCATCGATCTATCAATCGATGTATCTATCTATCTGTCTATCTATCTATCGATCTATCGATCTATCTATCTTTCTATCTATCTATCTATCTATCTATCTATCGATCTATTGATCTATCTATCTATCTATCTATCTATCCATCTATCTATCTATCTATCTTATCTATCTATCTAATCTATATATCTATATTAATTTCATTAGACTAAATGATTATTAATTCTCAAATCTTTACTTTGAAAGGCACCCGGCAGACCTTCACACACACACAGACACACACTGACATAAATATGTATCTATGTATCTATCTATCTATCTATCTATCTATCTATCTATCTATCTATCTATCTATCTATCTATCGATCAATCTATCTATCTATCTATCTATCTATCTATCTATCTATCTATCTATCTATCTATCTATCTATCTATCTATCTATCTATCTATCTATGTATGTTTCTATCTATCTATCTATCTATCTATCTCATCTATCTATCTATCTATCTGTCTATCTATCTATCTATCTATCTATCTATCTATCTATCTATCTATCTATCTATCTATCTATCTATCTATCTATCTATCTATCTATCTATCTATCTGTCTCATCTATATATCAATATTAATTTGATTAGACTAAATGATTATTATTTCTTTAATATTTATTTGAAAGGCACATGGCAGACCTTCACACCCACACAGACACAAACAAACAAAAATGTGAGTCTATCAAACTATCTATCTATCTATCTATCTATCTATCTATCTATCTATCTATCTATCTATCTATCTATCTTATCTATATATCTATATTTATTTCATCAGACTAAATGATTATTATTTCTTTAATCTTTACTTTGAAAGGCACCTGGCAGACCTTCACACACATACAGACACACACAAACAAAAATGTCTATCTATCTATCTATCTATCTATCTATCTATCTATCTATCTATCTATCTATCTATCTATCTATCTATCTATCTATCTATCTATCTATCTATCTATCTATCTATCTATCTATCTATCTATATATCTATATATCTATGTTTCTATCTATGTATCTA
>JAJDFG010000247.1:382500-400000 GCA_021039105.1 Scomber colias
TATCTATCTATCTATCTATCTATCTATCTATCTATCTATCTATCTATCTATCTATCTATCTATCTATATTAATTTTATAAGACTAAATGATTATTAATTCTCAAATCTTTACTTTGAAAGGCACCTGGCAGACCTTCACACACACACAGACACACACAAACATAAATGTGTATCTATCTATCTATCGATGTATCTATCTACCTATCTATCTATCTATCGATGTATCTAAATATCTATCTATCTATCTATGTATCTATCTATCTATCTATCTATCTATCTATCATATCTATATATCTATATTAATTTCATTAGACTAAATGATTATTAATTCTCAAATCTTTACTTTGAGAGGCACCTGGCAGACCTTCACATACACACAGACACACACAAAAAATGTGTCTATTTATCTATCTATCTATCTATCTATGTATCTATCTATCTATCTATCTATCTATCTATCTATCTATCTATCTATCTATCTATCTATCTATCTATCTATCTACCTATATTAATTTTATAAGACTAAATGATTATTAATTCTCAAATCTTTACTTTGAAAGGCACCCGGCAGACCTTCACACACACACAGACACACACAAACATAAATGTGTATCTATCTATCTATCTATCTATCGATGTATCTATCTATCTATCTATCTATCTATCGATGTATCTATCTATCTATCTATCTATCGATGTATCTATCTATCTATCTATCTATGTTTCTATGTTTCTATCTATGTTTCTATCTATCTATCTATCTATCTATCTATCTATCTATCTATCTATCTATCTATCTATCTATCTATCTCATCTATCTCATCTATCTCATCTATCTATCTATCTTAATTTCATTAGACGAAATGATTATTAATTCTCAACTCTGTACTTTGAAAGGCACCTGGCACACCTCCACACACACACAGACACACACAAACATAAATGTGTATCTATCTATCTGTCTTAATGGCATCAGACGAAATGATTATTAATTCTCAAATCTTTACTTTGAATGGCACCTGGCAGACCTTCACACACACACACAGACACACACAAACATAAGTATCTATCTATCTATCTATCTATCTATCTATCTATCTATCTATCTATCTATCTATCTATCTATCTATCTATCTATCTATCTATCTATCTATCTATCTATCTATCTATCTATCTATATTAATTTTATAAGACTAAATGATTATTAATTCTCAAATCTTTACTTTGAAAGGCACCTGGCAGACCTTCACATACACACAGACACACACAAAAAATGTGTCTATTTATCTATCTATCTATCTATCTATCTATCTATCTATCTATCTATCTATCTATGTATCTATGTATCTATCTATCTATCTATCTATCTATCTATCTATCTATCTATCTATCTATCTCATCTATCTCATCTATCTATCTATCTTAATTTCATTAGACGAAATGATTATTAATTCTCAACTCTGTACTTTGAAAGGCACCTGGCACACCTTCACACACACACAGACACACACAAACATAAATGTGTATCTATCTATCTGTCTTAATGGCATCAGACGAAATGATTATTAATTCTTAAATCTTTACTTTGAATGGCACCTGGCAGACCTTCACACACACACACAGACACACACAAACATAAGTATCTATCTATCTATCTATCTATCTATCTATCTATCTATCTATCTATCTATCTATCTATCTATCTATCTATCTATCTATCTCATCTATCTCACCTATCTATCTATCTATCTTAATTTCATTAGACGAAATGATTATTAATTCTCAACTCTGTACTTTGAAAGGCACCTGGCACACCTTCACACACACACACACACACACAAACATAAATGTGTATCTATCTATCTGTCTTAATGGCATCAGACGAAATGATTATTAATTCTCAAATCTTTACTTTGAATGGCACCTGGCAGACCTTCACACACACACACAGACACACACAAACATAAGTATCTATCTATCTCTCTATCTCTCTATCTCTCTATCTATCTATCTATCTATCTATCTATCTATCTATCTATCTATCTATCTATCTATCTATCTATATATCTATCTTAATTTCATTAGACTAAATGATTATTAATTCTCAAATCTTTACTTTGAAAGGCACCTGGCGGACCTTCACACACACACAGACACACACAAACATAAATGTGTATCTATCTATCTATCTATCTATCTATCGATGTATCTATCTATCTATCTATCTATCTATCTATCTATCTATCTATCTATCTATCTATCTATCTATCTATCTATCTATCTATCTATGTATCTATCTCATCTATCTCATCTATCTATCTATCTCATCTATCTCATCTATCTATCTATCTTAATTTCATTAGACGAAATGATTATTAATTCTCAACTCTGTACTTTGAAAGGCACCTGGCACACCTTCACACACACACAGACACACACAAACATAAATGTGTATCTATCTATCTGTCTTAATGGCATCAGACGAAATGATTATTAATTCTTAAATCTTTACTTTGAATGGCACCTGGCAGACCTTCACACACACACACAGACACACACAAACATAAGTATCTATCTATCTATCTATCTATCTATCTATCTATCTATCTATCTATCTATCTATCTATCTATCTATCTATCTATCTATCTATCTATCTATCTATCTATCTATCTATCTATCTATCTCATCTATCTCACCTATCTATCTATCTATCTTAATTTCATTAGACGAAATGATTATTAATTCTCAACTCTGTACTTTGAAAGGCACCTGGCACACCTTCACACACACACAGACACACACAAACATAAATGTGTATCTATCTATCTGTCTTAATGGCATCAGACGAAATGATTATTAATTCTCAAATCTTTACTTTGAATGGCACCTGGCAGACCTTCACACACACACACAGACACACACAAACATAAGTATCTATCTATCTCTCTATCTCTCTATCTCTCTATCTATCTATCTATCTATCTATCTATCTATCTATCTATCTATCTATCTATCTATCTATCTATCTATATATCTATCTTAATTTCATTAGACTAAATGATTATTAATTCTCAAATCTTTACTTTGAAAGGCACCTGGCGGACCTTCACACACACACAGACACACACAAACATAAATGTGTATCTATCTATCTATCTATCTATCTATCTATCGATGTATCTATCTATCTATCTATCTATCTATCTATCTATCTATCTATCTATCTATCTATCTATCTATCTATCTATCTATCTATCTATCTATCTATCTATCTATCTATCTATCTATCTATCTATCTATCTATCTATCTCATCTATCTCACCTATCTATCTATCTATCTTAATTTCATTAGACGAAATGATTATTAATTCTCAACTCTGTACTTTGAAAGGCACCTGGCACACCTTCACACACACACACACACACACAAACATAAATGTGTATCTATCTATCTGTCTTAATGGCATCAGACGAAATGATTATTAATTCTCAAATCTTTACTTTGAATGGCACCTGGCAGACCTTCACACACACACACAGACACACACAAACATAAGTATCTATCTATCTCTCTATCTCTCTATCTCTCTATCTATCTATCTATCTATCTATCTATCTATCTATCTATCTATCTATCTATCTATCTATCTATCTATCTATCTATATATCTATCTTAATTTCATTAGACTAAATGATTATTAATTCTCAAATCTTTACTTTGAAAGGCACCTGGCGGACCTTCACACACACACAGACACACACAAACATAAATGTGTATCTATCTATCTATCTATCTATCTATCGATGTATCTATCTATCTATCTATCTATCTATCTATCTATCTATCTATCTATCTATCTATCTATCTATCTATCTATCTATCTATGTATCTATCTCATCTATCTCATCTATCTATCTATCTCATCTATCTCATCTATCTATCTATCTTAATTTCATTAGACGAAATGATTATTAATTCTCAACTCTGTACTTTGAAAGGCACCTGGCACACCTTCACACACACACAGACACACACAAACATAAATGTGTATCTATCTATCTGTCTTAATGGCATCAGACGAAATGATTATTAATTCTTAAATCTTTACTTTGAATGGCACCTGGCAGACCTTCACACACACACACAGACACACACAAACATAAGTATCTATCTATCTATCTATCTATCTATCTATCTATCTATCTATCTATCTATCTATCTATCTATCTATCTATCTATCTATCTATCTATCTATCTATCTATCTATCTATCTATCTCATCTATCTCACCTATCTATCTATCTATCTTAATTTCATTAGACGAAATGATTATTAATTCTCAACTCTGTACTTTGAAAGGCACCTGGCACACCTTCACACACACACAGACACACACAAACATAAATGTGTATCTATCTATCTGTCTTAATGGCATCAGACGAAATGATTATTAATTCTCAAATCTTTACTTTGAATGGCACCTGGCAGACCTTCACACACACACACAGACACACACAAACATAAGTATCTATCTATCTCTCTATCTCTCTATCTCTCTATCTATCTATCTATCTATCTATCTATCTATCTATCTATCTATCTATCTATATATCTATCTTAATTTCATTAGACTAAATGATTATTAATTCTCAAATCTTTACTTTGAAAGGCACCTGGCGGACCTTCACACACACACAGACACACACAAACATAAATGTGTATCTATCTATCTATCTATCTATCTATCTATCGATGTATCTATCTATCTATCTATCTATCTATCTATCTATCTATCTATCTATCTATCTATCTATCTATCTATCTATCTATCTATCTATCTATCTATCTATCTATCTATATTAATTTTATAAGACTAAATGATTATTAATTCTCAAATCTTTACTTTGAAAGGCACCTGGCAGACCTTCACATACACACAGACACACACAAAAAATGTGTCTATTTATCTATCTATCTATCTATCTATCTATCTATCTATCTATCTATGTATCTATGTATCTATCTATCTATCTATCTATCTATCTATCTATCTATCTATCTATCTCATCTATCTCATCTATCTATCTATCTTAATTTCATTAGACGAAATGATTATTAATTCTCAACTCTGTACTTTGAAAGGCACCTGGCACACCTTCACACACACACAGACACACACAAACATAAATGTGTATCTATCTATCTGTCTTAATGGCATCAGACGAAATGATTATTAATTCTTAAATCTTTACTTTGAATGGCACCTGGCAGACCTTCACACACACACACAGACACACACAAACATAAGTATCTATCTATCTATCTATCTATCTATCTATCTATCTATCTATCTATCTATCTATCTATCTATCTATCTATCTATCTATCTATCTATCTATCTATCTATCTATCTATCTATCTATCTATCTATCTATCTATCTATCTATCTATCTATCTCATCTATCTCACCTATCTATCTATCTATCTTAATTTCATTAGACGAAATGATTATTAATTCTCAACTCTGTACTTTGAAAGGCACCTGGCACACCTTCACACACACACAGACACACACAAACATAAATGTGTATCTATCTATCTGTCTTAATGGCATCAGACGAAATGATTATTAATTCTTAAATCTTTACTTTGAATGGCACCTGGCAGACCTTCACACACACACACAGACACACACAAACATAAGTATCTATCTATCTATCTATCTATCTATCTATCTATCTATCTATCTATCTATCTATCTATCTATCTATCTATCTATCTATCTATCTATCTATCTATCTATCTATCTATCTCATCTATCTCACCTATCTATCTATCTATCTTAATTTCATTAGACGAAATGATTATTAATTCTCAACTCTGTACTTTGAAAGGCACCTGGCACACCTTCACACACACACAGACACACACAAACATAAATGTGTATCTATCTATCTGTCTTAATGGCATCAGACGAAATGATTATTAATTCTCAAATCTTTACTTTGAATGGCACCTGGCAGACCTTCACACACACACACAGACACACACAAACATAAGTATCTATCTATCTCTCTATCTCTCTATCTATCTATCTATCTATCTATCTATCTATCTATCTATCTATCTATCTATCTATCTATATATCTATCTTAATTTCATTAGACTAAATGATTATTAATTCTCAAATCTTTACTTTGAAAGGCACCTGGCGGACCTTCACACACACACAGACACACACAAACATAAATGTGTATCTATCTATCTATCTATCTATCTATCGATGTATCTATCTATCTATCTATCTATCTATCTATCTATCTATCTATCTATCTATCTATCTATCTATCTATCTATCTATCTATGTATCTATCTATGTTAATTTCAATAGACTAAATGATTATTAATTCTCAAATCTTTACTTTGAAAGGCACCTGGCAGACCTTCACACACACAGACACACACAAACATAAATGTGTATCTATCTATCTATCGATGTATCTATCTATATATCTATCTATCTATCTATCTATCTATCTATCTATCTATCTATCTATCTATCTATCTATCTATCTATCTATCTATCTATCTATGTATCTATCTATGTATCTATCTATGTTAATTTCAATAGACTAAATGATTATTAATTCTCAAATCTTTACTTTGAAAGGCACCTGGCAGACCTTCACACACACACACAGACACACACAAACATAAATGTGTATCTATCTATCTATCGATGTATCTATCTATATATCTATCTATCTATCTATCTATCGATGTATCTATCTATCTATCTATCTATCTATCTATCTATCTATCTATCTATCTATCTATCTATCTATCGATCGATCTATCTATCTATCTATCTATCTTAATTTCATTAGACTAAATGATTATTAATTCTCAAATCTTTACTTTGAAAGGCACCTGGCGGACCTTCACACACACACAGACACACACAAACATAAATGTGTATCTATCTATCTATCTATCTATCTATCTATCGATGTATCTATCTATCTATCTATCTATCTATCTATCTATCTATCTATCTATCTATCTATCTATCTATCTATCTATCTATCTATCTATCTATCTGTCCCTCTATCTATCTATCTATCTGTCCCTCTATCTATCTATCTATCTATATATCTATCTATCTATCTATCTATCTATCTATCTATCTATCTATCTATCTATCTATCTATCTATCTATCTATCTCATCTATCTCATCTATCTATCTATCTTAATTTCATTAGACGAAATGATTATTAATTCTCAACTCTGTACTTTGAAAGGCACCTGGCACACCTTCACACACACACAGACACACACAAACATAAATGTGTATCTATCTATCTGTCTTAATGGCATCAGACGAAATGATTATTAATTCTTAAATCTTTACTTTGAATGGCACCTGGCAGACCTTCACACACACACACAGACACACACAAACATAAGTATCTATCTATCTCTCTATCTCTCTATCTCTCTCTCTATCTATCTATCTATCTATCTATCTATCTATGTATCTATCTATCTATCTATCTATCTATCTATCTATCTATCTATCAATCTATCTATCTATCTATCTATCTATCTATCTATCTATCTATCTGTTAGGGAATTTGCCATCATTAATATGCACTGGGTCAAACTAGGCTTTGCGGTCATAAGCAAGGCCTCACCAAATGATAGGGTTTAGACACTGTCTCTTCTTGAGATAGTGGTAAGCAGTGTGTCTGCTCCTTTTGGGGAAAACAGGAGCCATTCTGATAGTGTTGCTATAGCAGCCGAGGTCAGATATGTGTTTGACTGTTTTCCCTGAATGGAGTAGAGGCAGCTGGAGTCAGAGGTTTGATATAGTGTTGGAGATAGGACAAAGGTCCTGAGTGTTGTCTAAGCAATGTTTTGTCTATAGACCAGTACACTAAATTCTGTATATTGTAGATGTGTTGGATCTGTCCATATTTGGGCATGGCTCAACCTCGGACATTATCTGTGTGGTTTAAAGTCTATACCCGGAGGAGAGAAACTTCAGAATTGAAGGAAGCATCAGGCCATGTAATGTGTACTGATCATTCGTTCGCTTCTCCTCCATGGAGTAAATAAACCTTTTCAATACAAGACATCCTGGACTCCTGTCTACTCTCTCCATTAATTTATGGGCTGCATAATTAAAATCACTATCAAACTGGCGTCACCGGAACAGGATCTCAACATAACAACGACTGGGTAAGTGCAAATTTTATGAATTTATGCCTTACCATGTCGTTGTTTGACGAGATCAAAATAAAAGAACCTTTTTGATTTTAATTTTGCAAATTGACAAAAGCAAAAATAAGAAAGCCCATAAATTGGCACTGATCACAGACGAAATATCCATTTGACTAAAACATGGATACTGTATCCGAATCAGTGTCATTGACAACGATTGGTTGTAATAGCAGAGTGTGTGGTGTTGGAGGGTCAGGAGGGGTGGGTGTTTTCGACCCCTCGTAGGGCCACATTGTGGCTGTTTTTGGTTTCTGGGCCAGCTTCGGGCTGCGCTCGACACAGGGGGACCCGCATGAGGTTTAAGCTGTAAGAAAAGACGTTTTCGGGGATAGTAATTGGATCTACCTCGCTTAAATCAAGATTGCGGACTATCTGCTCTGTGCCCTTTGGGAAAGATGGCTCGGTTTGAGCCTGGGCGCCGGTAATTTTGTGTATACACGTATATTCTAAGCTTCAAACCAACACTGCTGCTATTGTAAAAGAGGAGTTGGAGTCCTAGATGCTGTTGAAATCGTATGTTTTATCTGATGTTGTAAAGTGATAAAAAAAAATGGGCAATGATACGTCAAGCGCAGGTGGTAGTTTGGAGTCTAAAACCATACAAATTGATTCAACAAAATTTAGAAGACAGAGAGACTGTCAAACAATAAGAAACACCAGTGAAAATGTGGAACAGACAAATCAACCTGATAATCCACAGACACAGGCACATGCACACACTCGTACTGATACACAACCAGCTGATCCAGCAAGACAGTTTCAAGACATGTTTTCTGTATATATGCCAGCAGGAGTTGTGGGCAGGTTAAAAGGATGGCATTTTGTGTTTCGGTTCTCTTCCCTCATGAATGACTGGACAGAGAGAGAGTGGCCGTATGAGGGGTTGTTTGCGAAAGAGAAACTGCAAATGGCTGAGAGGAATGTTAACACAAACATGGGTAATCCATCCTGGAACTTTGCTTACATGAGAGAATGCATGCGAGTGTGGATAACTGTGGCTCGTCAGAGATATGGAGTGCATGTGGATGAGAAAAGGCCTGAGAAGTGCTCTGCTGAGTTGAAAGCTGCCATAGAGAAAATTGCTGCCCGTGTTGAGACGCATCATATTCCTATGCTAGAAGCGGCTTTGCAGACAAGAGCTACTGAGTTGACCAACATTAAGCAAAGACATGGTGATAATTTGTGTGCATGTGCCACAGCTATGATGCACAATTGGGCAAAGCGTCAAGCTAAAGTTCCCTCTCAGCAAGAACTGCTAACTGTTTTGGAAGATGTTGAATTTGTACGTTCAGAGCTACAGAAAAGTAAACATTCAGTCTCCAACTATCCCAAGCTCACTAAAATCCCTCTGAGGATCCAATGATGTCAGTTCAAGTTAATGGTAATAATGTTGATATTTTGGTGGACAGTGGAGCAACTATCTCCACAGTAAAATCTTCTGAGCATGTTTGCACTCCGACCTCTAGATTTATCACAACAGTCGGAATCTCTGGCATTCCTAATGAAGAGCCATTATCACATCAAACTGAGATAAGCGTAGAAGGCACAAATGTACAGCACTCTTTTCTGATATCTGAAAAGAGCCCAATTAACCTCATGGGGCGAGATTTGCTTTGTAAGCTCCATGCAACAATTCACTGCACCCCTGAAGGGCTGTTTTTAACTCTACCTGATCACAGAGCAGCCCAAGCATTTCAGTTTTTGCAATCCACTGTTGATTGTTTGTACTGTTGGACATTGCCAAATTTTAACATGTCTTCTATGTTCACAGTGCCCAACATTCAGAAAATTGCCACAACATCACCAGCATGTGCATCATTGATGTCTGCCATGAGGCCTCTCCTGACTTGTCATTGCACAGCAGCCTTTAACCCTTTGGAACAGTATAAGGTATTGGCGAATGATTTCCTAAACAAACAAGAGGGGTTGGAGAGTGAGCAATGTTTGTTTGTTGGTCCGCAGGGGTGCGCTATTCCAATTCGACTGTCTGATACACAACATACACTGTTTGATGCTAAAGATTCATTTCCACACATCACTGTAGCTGTTGCGCCCGGAAAAGAGGCAAAACATCTTGATAAAATGGTGGCTCGATGCCAAGCACTGAGAGGAGCTGTAACAGCCTCTCAAAACCAAACAATAATAAACTTGGGCGAGGAACTGTATTTGTTATCATTAAGAGAGAACACTCAGTTACCAGAGAGCACATTTGTTTTGTTTCAGCCACCTCACCCTGCAGAATATGGGGCTCCATCAGAATTATCAGAGGTTCCCTCATATTTATGGGCAAAACATAAAAATCATGTAGGTTTTGTGAATTCGGCTCCACCTCATAAAGTCACACTCAAACCAAATATCACATTGCCGGCTATCAGACAGTGCAACTTGCCTCATAGAGCCATTACTGGAATTGAAACAGTTATTCAATCTCTATTGGATCAAAATGTACTGGTGCAAACTTCCAGTCCATGCAATACACCCATTTTGCCCATCCCAAAACCAAATCGTCCAGATGAATGGAGATTTGTGCAAGATTTGCAGGCTATTAATAATATTGTCGTGCCCACAGCTCCCATTGTGCCAGACACTAATTCGATTTTAGTCTCGTTACCATCCAATTCAACACACTACACAGTCATTGATCTATGTTCAGTTTTTTTTTCTCTATACCATTGCATCCAGATAGCCAGTATCTGTTTGCATTCACGTTCAAAGGCAAACAGTATACATGGCGGCGTTTGCCACAGGGTTATGTTGAGAGTCCAACAGTGTACGCAGCAGCGGTAAAAAGAGACCTTGATGACCTCCACTTCCCAGGGGGTTCAACACTTCTGCAGTACGCAGATGATCTTTTGATAGCCTCTCCATCAGAGGAAGCTTGTCGAACTGATTCAATCCTGCTCCTGCAGAGGTTGGCTGAGTGTGGACATAGAGCATCACTGCCCAAACTGCAATTTTGCCGATCTGAGGTCACATATTTGGGTCACCTCCTGAAGGATGGACAGCGCCTCCTATCACCAGAAAGGGTGAAACTGCTGGTCAACATGCCTCCCCCCAGAACTAAGAAGGGCATGCTTTCATTCTTAGGGATGGCGAACTATTGCAGACACTGGATTTATGAGTATGCGGCTATGGACTCTGTATTGCGAGCAGCCACACTGCAGTCAGGTCCCACTGCAGTTCAATGGACTGATGACATGCAAAAAGCTTTTCAGAACTTAAAGCATGCTCTCACCATGGCTCCAGCATTAGGATTGCCAGACTATCATCAGCCGTTCCATCTACACGTACATGAGAGAGAAGGCTTTGCTACAGGCATTCTAGTACAAAAACATGGGTCTCACTACCGTCCTGTAGCATACTATTCATCTCGACTGACCCCTGTAGTCCTTGGTATGCCGGGTTGCCTGAGAGCGGTGGCTGCAGTTGCTATTCTGCTTGATAAGTCCGCTGCCATTGTACTGGCTCATGACTGTGTCGTGCACGTTCCGCATGCAGTATTACACATTTTAAACACATCAGCTACTCAACACATGACAGCAGCTAGACGTTCAGGTTATGAGGCAACTATCCTTTCCAGCCCACACATAACTTTAAAGCGCTCACCCCCTTAAATCCAGCCACTCTCCTTCCACTGATTGACACAACTGAAATTGAGCATGATTGCATTGCTACTATTGATATGTGTACATCACCAAGGCCAGACCTATTGCAGACACCAATACCTAACTCTGAGATGATTCTTTACACTGATGGTTCAGCTAGCAGACCATCTGACAATGTTCACCTAGCGGGCTATGCAGTAGTAAATGATTGGGAGGTTTTAGAAGCAGGCGCAGGCAGCAGAACTATATGCCCTCACTAGGGCCTGTATTATCGCTTCTGGTAAAACTGCCACCATCTACACTGATTCACGATATGCTTTTGGTGTAGCTCATGATTTCGGTCAATTATGGAAAATGAGAGGGTTTGTGTCATCGTCTGGCAGGCCATTACAACATCATGCGTTGGTAAATGACCTGCTAGACGCCATTATGCGCCCGTTCCAGCTTGCAATTGTGAAATGTGCTGCTCACAGTCAGGAAAATGATCCTGTTTCACGAGGAAATGCAATGGCTGATTTCGCAGCCAAACAAGCAGCAACTTCCTCTTCCTCCATGGTACGTCAGTGTGCCTCCACACAGCCTGTCCATCCATTTTCGCTACCCTCCGTTAATGATGTCGTGATGCTGCAAAATCACGCTGATGATAAGGAGCGTAGTCTTTGGTTGAGAAAAGGTTGTACAGTTGATGCGGAGTCTAGCTTGTGGCTCCACCCTGATGGTCGACCATGTTGTCCTCGAGCTCTCCTACATGTTCTGGCACGTGTTACACACGGACCAGCACATGTCGGAAGAGGGGTGATCAATGATGTTATTCGCTCACAATGGTTTGCACCGGGTATCACACAGGTCTCACAAACTCTTGTTGAAAGTTGCTTGATATGCCAACAGACCAGAAAACAGAACAGCACTGTGCGACATGACCATTTAGAACCCCCATCAGGTCCATTTGTAAATATGCAAATAGATTTTGCACATATGCCCAGTTGTCAAGGCTACAAGTATTTGTTAGTCATAACTGATCGATTTTCAAAGTGGGTTGAATGCTTCCCAACCAGGAAAGAAGATGCCAGAACTGTTGTGAAATGTCTTCTAAGGGAAGTAATCCCAAGATTCGGGGTGCCACAGGGAATAGATAGTGACAGAGGTCCAGCTTTGTATCACACATCACAAAGGGACTGTCAGCTATTTTAGGATTCAAGTGGCAGTTACATGTTCCTTATCACCCACAGAGTTCAGGACAAGTTGAAAGGATGAATGCAACTATCAAAGAAAGACTGACTAAAACGGTAATGGCGACGGGTCTGAAATGGCCTGACGCCCTACCTCTGGTGTTGTATTCAATTCGAAGTGCACCAAACCCAACCACAGGACTTAGTCCTCATGAAGTGTTGATGGGGAGGCCAATGTCCACAGGGGCAAGCCCCCCTTTAACTCCACACAAAACTACCTTGCTCTGGACGGATGAGTTCATGACTGATTATGTGAAAAAACTAACAGAGATTTTGAGAAAATATCATTTGCAGGTATCCAAGAGGCTCCCCAAACCATCAGAGGAACCAGTTCATCCTTTTAAGGAGGGTGACTATGTACTAATCAAATCTCTGGAAAAAGTGTCTTTGTCTCCTAGGTGGAAAGGACCGTACCAGGTGCTGCTGACAACCAGGACAGCTTTAAAGGTCGAAGGAAAGGCAGAATGGATTCATGCCACAAGGTGCAGACTTGCCCCCCCAGCTGCCGGAGAGGATGTGCAGGTCAATTGCAGGTAATCAGACGATTACTCATATTTTCACTCCTGCTAGGTACTGGGCCAAGTTACAGGTCTGAAAGTTTCAGGAGATGGAGAGCAGGGAGGCTTCTCTGCTCGTGATACAGTCGTAGTTACAGAGTCCTCAAAGAGGGGGTGCCCTCTGCAGGAGAGCCCTGGAGAAACAAACCAGGTAATAGACTCTGAATGCAAGGACGGAGTAATTCATTTTTTGAAGCTCAGTAGCAACAAAAATGCACATGAAACTAAAAAACAAGGTGATGATGTTGCTAAAATGGAGCCAGAAAATACTGGAGGTGCAGCACCTTCAGCTCTGTCTCGTACAAAACGAACTGTGAACTCTGTTGTTTTTGAGTGTCCCACTGACAGATGTGAAGAAAATGATTGCTATGTTGCAAGACCTGACATCTTTATGAAGAGAAAGTGGACGTGGGCCACCTATGATAAGAGGTTGGTGGAGACGGAGTTAATTAAGCCAGGAAGGATGAAGGTAAAATTCACACTCGAAGTTCCTCAACTTGTACCTCTGGAATTATGGTGTTTCACTAAACAACAACTCGATTCTTCCCCTGACTGTAAACTATGGGATATTAATTATCCAGAAAGAAAGGGAAAACCTAAATTTTGTAATGCTGATGCAAGGTATGAAGATGAATTTGCTTCTCCCTATTTCCTTTTTGCAGCGGCCAAAGACCAAGATGATGCTAAAACTGAACAGATTGTGCAAGACTTGACTAAAGACAAATCTCAACAGCCTGTTGAGCCAAAAGTAAATTCGGCTATTAGTCTTATGATTGATTATGCACGTGATCGTAATTTCAGTAATTGCTGGCTGTGTCAAAATATGCCAAGGTCAATCCATTCTCCTATGCTTAGTCCAATTCCATTCACCAAAGCTGATTATGAAAAGTCCAATTGGAATGATCTGAGTTCGAGACTTAATGATGATGCAGATGATTGTTACACCCCCACCTATCCAATTGACTCTGTTAAATCCGCAGAACATGCTGACATTGCACGATATGTTGCACAAAGTATCAATGACCAATATTTGCCAGCAGGGTTTAACCACACAACCCTCCTCCGTATTATCCACATTCAAATGTATGTGAAACTTGGTTTTGAGTATAGAGTCCAAGTTAGTCTGACCCAAACAAATTGTTCGGAACCTCCTGAAGGCAAGGTGTGTGTTCCTCAACCGTACACCTCCACTATTTTGGCTGAAGCTCTAGTCTATGTGCAACCATGGACTGGAAGTATGTCAATAGGGTTAGTTAAAGTACAGGTGCGGAACTGCACAGAGCCTCAGCAAAGTGAGCAGACACCCCTGAGGGACTGTTCAGTTTATTTGCCCCCTGTGCCCACTCATGCACTGCAAAATGTTCCATTGTGTTTCCGAGGAGTAGGGTCAGGGCAGGAGGAGTTAGGACAGAGCAGTTGTAATACGGTAGTAAATGTCACTCTAAAGCAGTCTCCCCTGCCTGAGAGAGTGTATTTAATTTGTGGGGACAAAGCTTATTCCTGCATGCCGTACGAAGAATCAAAAGGTATTTGCTATTTAGCTTATTTGATTCCCCTGATCAGGAAAGTAGATGCCTCAGAAATAGCTTCACTGTATCCTCCATTGCATAGATACAGGAGAGAGTTAAAATCCTCCCAACGTGTCATCAGTGTTCTTTTACCCTGGTATGGTGTTTATGTGTCACAACAGGAACTTGCATCTTTATCTAAAGTCTTAGAAAGTCACCTGAATGCCTCCAGTAGAGCTATGTTGGCTGAACATAAGGAGTTACAGGAAGTCAAAACAGTAGTTCTGCAGAACAGAATGGCTCTTGACCTCCTGCTTGCATCACAAGGTGGCACCTGTAAAGTTATAGGCTCTGAATGTTGTTCTTACATTTCTGATGCAACAGCTGAAGTGATGGATATGGCACATGAAACTGCATTAGGTATAAAGGAATTACATGTTAACCATGGGTTTAATTTTGGAGATTTTTCAGGTATCTTCGGGCCATGGGGGTCCAACCTGATCAAGCTTTTGACTACACTGCTGGTCATCATTCTCCTCCTCATCCTCCTCTGTGCCTGTATGAGTTGGCTGATTAAGCTGATGGTGAAGAAGACCACTAAATCCGTCATTCAAGCACCCCAGGTGTGTACAACTGTTGACGCAAATGTTAACAATAATGTGACAATGAGATATTATGATTTTCGAGGCTTTGAGGAGTGGATACAGCGTCTTGGGCTGGATGACCTCTCCCTGGAGGATGATGACGAGGAGGAGGAGACCTCAGGTCTGTAAGCAAAAGTATTTAGTTTAATGAATCAGGGAGTCAGATAGTGGGAGGCGTGATGTGTCTGAGTGTTAAACTGAGGCAGATTTTATCACCTGCTGTCTGCAGATGAAACTCAGAGGCTTCTGTGTGTTCATGTACTCCTTGTTTTATTTTCCTTTCAGGGTTACATTGTTTTAACGATTCCAGATTTTATTGTGTGTTCCAAATTTCAAAATAACTATTAATCACTTTAATCATTTTTGTTTAATGAAGTACAGTTAAACATTTCTCTAGTTTGAATAAGCAGAATCATTTCTTTGTTTAGTTTATAGAGAATGTTGTATGTGATCTTGATTTCATAAATGTGTATTTGAATGCAATGAAAAAGAGAAAACTGCAACTGATGAAGAGGATGAGATGGATGATGGATTCAAGGCCACCATGCATCGAAAGTGCTAGTAACCTCTCCATGGTGGTGACCCTCGACTGTGCGTTAAGTACATGGGTTGAAGACTCGTCAGTGCATAAATTAAATGTGTGACAATGATTAAAATTGTTAATGTGATTTAACTTTTCCTTTTCAGGGATGAAATGAGTATTTTGCTGTATTGCTGTAATCACATGTGTATGTATGTACCACCTTTTAAAGAGTAAGGTTTCCTTATGGGATAAGATAGAGTAAACCATAAGTCTTGTTACCTCCATACCATCGAGGCGCGGCCTTAAGCACCTTGCTAGACTAGGAGTAGTTAGCACAGGGTTCTTGTTTGCTTTTTCAGGATCTTTAGGGAAATATAGCTTCTGTGAGATAGGTGCATATGACTCATGACGTCTGTCCTGAGCTCCTTTAATACTTCATTGTTTGAGGGTGAACTTCACAACTGACCTTGTTGGCCGGAAGGCGGAACTCATGTGTCATGTGACAGAATAGGCATATGTGGTACATAAGAGGGGAATTGTTATGATTTTCATGAAATGATTTTCAATTCATTTTATTTTTCCCTAGGTACATTAATTGTAATGGAATGATGTTACTGTAAGAGTTTATGTTTTCAATACTATTTGATTTTGTCTTATGTGACTTTTGTGGATTTGTAAGGTAGATGCTGCTTCTGTTCTGGGGTACTCCGTGGGTAGTCTTGCCACTGTAATGTCTAGAGTATGGGTAGTCAGTATTGATCTCGTGATCAATAAGAGGGGATTGTTAGGGAATTTTCCATCATTAATATGCACTGGGTCAAACTAGGCTTTGCGGTCATAAGCAAGGCCTCACCAAATGATAGGGTTTAGACACTGTCTCTTCTTGAGATAGTGGTAAGCAGTGTGTCTGCTCCTTTTGGGGAAAACAGGAGCCATTCTGATAGTGTTGCTATAGCAGCCGAGGTCAGATATGTGTTTGACTGTTTTCCCTGAATGGAGTAGAGGCAGCTGGAGTCAGAGGTTTGATATAGTGTTGGAGATAGGACAAAGGTCCTGAGTGTTGTCTAAGCAATGTTTTGTCTATAGACCAGTACACTAAATTCTGTATATTGTAGATGTGTTGGATCTGTCCATATTTGGGCATGGCTC